>OU862909.1:17012900-17041582 GCA_917880885.1 Limnephilus marmoratus
TAGGTTATGGGGTATTTTTAATTATTTTTTTCAAAGTTTTAATGACTTCAAAGAGGTGTTGAGTTGAGTTGAGTTGATTCTGAGTTGTCGTAGAACCACATTTTAGGAATAGAACATAGAACCATAAATTACGTCACACGAATTTCATGATTTTTGACGCCCCCCTCCCCCAGTCCCTGTCACACATCGTCACATTTGTGAGGACTCCCTACCCCCTAGTATGACGTCACATATTTTGCAAGTTTACATCTAAAAAAGTTTTGCATTTTAATCATTTAGATTTTTACATGTGACGTCACAGAGCTGATGACCCCCATACCCCTTGTCACACTTCTCTACTCTCCTCCCCCCCCCCCCCTTAAGGTGTGACGTAATTTATGGATGGCCCCTTATGTATATATTATATTATTTAAAATGTTGTAAAACGTAACGCTAATGAATACATTTTACGCGAAATTCCTGAGAGCTACGGTCACCCATCTTGTAAATTATCATATCGATCACGGAAAGGGGTCGTCCATTAATCACGTGATGTTTTTTAGTACCTTTTTACCCCCCCCGTGGTGATATGAGGTGAGGTTTTAGACTAACCCCCCCCCCCCCCCAAACGTTTATTTTTTTAGTACAAGTATTTTGAAATTTTCAGAATATTATCATGAAAAATAAATACACTTGATATCTCATTATACCCCCCCTGGTGATATTTCGTGATTTTTTCCGAACCCCCCTTTTCGAGCCTCACGTGATTAATGGACGACCCCAAATTTGAAATGTTGTAAAGGACAAAATTTTAATTGTTCAGGATGATAAATTTCATCGATGATCCATCATCTTTCATTCATATTTAACTGCATTATTTAATCACTATATTATCTTGAAGATTATCATGTAATACTTTCAATTGCTGTGTTATCTTAGAGATTATCATAATATTTCATGTACGTTTGTCGCTGTCTTGGAGATTATCATAAATAATTGTACTTTCATCGCTGCGTTATTCTAAAGATTATCATAATATTATATCTATTTTCGGCTCTGTGTTATGATAATGTTGTCATGTTATATGCAATGATGGTGACCGGACAACTCAGAATGAAATCAACTCAGCCACTCCTTTGAAAAGTCATTAAAACTAATGTAAAAAACATTTAAAAAAATTTGATTACATTGGTTGCGTTAGGTTATGGGCTATTTTTTTTAAAGCTTTTATTGACTTTTCAAAGAGGTGTGAGTTGACTTGATTCTGAGTTGGCATGGAACCGTATTGGCTTGTTCGCACTGGGAGAGTAGTTTAGTCGACTATGCGAGCTTTCATCACTTATATCATACTCATATTATTATTTATTTATTTATTATGAATTAACGCCGATTAACGGCTTTTACATGGGAATTCAACAATTTGAAATGGATACAGAATATACACGTTAAGAAAAAAAAACATTCATATGACAAAAAAAATAAAATAAAAAGTACACATTGAAGTGACAGCATAAAGTACAAATAGTGAGCTATTATAAAAACAAATGTAAGGAAAAGAAAATCTCATATACATGTATACAAGATGTTTTGGAGTAAAGAAATTACCACGTAAAGTACGTAATAAAATTAATTTAAAAATTCCATAAGTAAACATTGATGAAGAATATAAATATTCAAAGTATATTGATTATAATCCAACTGAGAAGCGCTGACAAACAGCTTTAATTAAATAATGTTTGTATGCTGATAATCTTTCAATATTTATCACAACATCAACAGCATAATTTATTACCAAGTATATGCAGGCGATTTATTATGGAATATAATTCAGCATTAGAACCTGTATTATTACAATGGTAAGGTAATTTGTGACGAACTGATCTACTCGGTACATGAAAACTTATTAACGAAAGAAGTTCAGAGGAGTCCAACAAGTTATTAAGATGAAGCCATAGTAAATAATGCAAAATCATACAAAATCATATGTTTTTGTTTTGAAAATTTGATCGCTTAGAAGTATTATAGATGCTTTAATTAAATACTGCGTGTAGAACATACCTTGGCCCTTAAAAGCATCGGTCATTTTTTTTATAAGTCTTTTAATAAGCCTATAAAAAAATAAAGTATAAGGTCTAAAAAACACACTTTCAAGTCCAAACTCTCCTATTTATAAACCCCTTTTCGGATATGGTTTTATTGTATAATGAGGCAAATTCAGTTTATTTTATAATAATCGCAAAAAAAGTTGATATTAATTTACTCCCGATCTTCCCAAAATAAAATACAATAGGTATGCATTTTCGCATTGTTATTTTACAATACGGCCGCTAGCCGACGAATTCGGTTTTTCAAAGTGAACCCTATGGCGTCCACCGAAGAACTACTGTCCGCGCCACAGTCGCCAAACCCACTTCGTATCAGTCATGCCCCGAACGGAGCGAAAGACGGACGTGTCACTCCGCGTCGCTTGATTTCGTGAAATCAATTTAAAATTTCCGTTTTATTACAATAAACAATGCGTAAAAAGGGAGTTAATGATTTTCACAGTTTTTTACGAAATCAACCTGTAATTTTTTTTTCTCAAATACCGTTTCCAACCTTTCCAAAAGCTTTTTCTTAAGTATTTTCAAACTCCTCCCATAAAGGGGCGTGAATTCCGATTTCGATTTTTTCCTGGACTATTGGATCGCCTTAACAATTTTAAATAAGTAAAATAAGTCGGAACAAATTCTTCTCTCTTTTATAATAATTTTGTAATAATATAATAATTATAATGATTTGCTTTCATCGTTTCACCTGTACATTATTTAGATTTACTCTCATCTTGGGTTGTATCCACTATAGTCTTATAATTTCGAAACCAGCCCATTCCACGCTATTGATCATTGGGTAAAATACTTGTTTATTCAATTATTCGTCTAATGATCCGGATAATCGGCATTTCGCCATTGACGGATTTTATTTACGAAGCGTTGTTTTCACGAAATTACCAAACATATTTTAAATGTAGGTAAAATATATTACTGAACGTATATAAACCATATCTCACGTCAATTGTATATAAACCCAGTAAGTCGCAAACGTCATGGATGAATTTTCATTAAAATAGATATAATGATATAATAACAGAATTTGAATAGAACTTACACAGAACATGAAAATTAACTCGAAATATTTGATGAATTCTTAAATTTTTTTAAACAACCCGTCTCAAATCTTGTTATTGACGACTCTTTCGCAGTTTGTTTGATAAATACAGGGTCGTGAACCATTGTAAATATGGTAACGCATACACAAAACTTTTGCCAACATTTTCATTAGCGGCGCCCACCTTTGTTTCTACCTACACACACATAACTTGATTTTTTTACATTAACTCCACACAGGATGCCCTGATGAGTACAATTTACTTTGGGGCCAATGTAATATTTGGGGATGCTGTGTGGAGGTTTTTTTTATTGAAAGAAATTATAATTCAAATATTGAAAAAGACAATGAAAATAATTTTCTATAGAAAGAGGTAAAATATTACCTAGGTAATTTATCGCTTGTCTGGATTTGAACAAACAAACGGTTCCAATTTTTAAAATGACAATTAGGTAAGTCAAAGCAAATCCGAATACTACAGTTCATTGAACTCGAGTTACGGACAAACACACAACGGAAATTAGTATTTGTGATAATTGATTAATTTTGCATTAATTTTGAACACCTTCGTTCAGCTGTTTAGCATTTTGATTTTTTTCACACTTTTCTGAGACTTGCTAATGCACTTGCAGACACAAGCTAAATAAAGGTATATATGCCACTTTTGATGTACATCCATGTTTACATCGTACATGCGATGTGTTTGTTGACTCACGCAAATGTAGATATCGCTAAAGGGGGTGTCACTTTTGACGGATTCATATTTCACCGTTATTTTTTATGGCTCCATGATAAAACAGAACAGTGACGAAAATTGAAAAATAGCGTAGAATAAAAAAACCAACAAACTTAACCTATCCTTGTGGAATTATTTTAAATGAAATGAAAATAAGCAATTTTATTTGCTCAGCTATTCTTAATAAAAATTATCATCATGTTTCAAAAATAAAGTTATATTTTTGATCAGCCTCTAAAATTTCGCCAAAATTGTCTCCTATAATGTAATATTATGAACTAATATTGTCTTTTGACTGTACTAAAATAGTAATTTCCTAGTTGGACAATTAAAGTTTATATACCTATTTTATGAATTTTCTTACTTAATACAATAAATAAATAAAATTCTTCATCAGTATACAAAGTATACTTAAAAATAAGATAAGCAGGTTGTTAAGAGCGTTTAACCTGCCAGCGGCCGAAAATCCACATTTCATCGAAAGTTGTTCTTACGATCGTGCAGGGCGGTTACAATGAGAAAGATTAATTATTCTCTGTACCAGGTTTTAAAAATTATAACTCAATATTGATTTTATTTCATTCCAAATTTGCTTTAATTTATAACTACATCCAAAAATGCTGAAAGGCGTGATGATAAAACTATTAAAATAATGTACTTTTTGTAATTATTTTTTTATTATAAATATTTATCGTTTTTCAATAATGCCTAAGTTAAATAAGAATGTTAAAAAAATCTGAAATATATTAGTTTGTAAATGCGCAATTTTTGTCAAGAAACACATGTACGTATATATTTTTTTATGATTTTATTGAAACTTAAATTAAAATTCTATAACATCCGATACCCAGATAATGTATTGATTTATTTTATATGATTATTAATCATGATTATATATGATTTGAAATGGGTGTGGCACAATACAAAGTCTTTTTTGAAAAATTAACAAATCTGCCAACGACCTATGGTATAACCTTATTATACTAAAAATAAACATTTTTTCTCAAAATTTAAAACATGCGAATGTTAGATAAAATAACAATCTTTCGAAATCCATTTTAAATTTTTTGTGGAAAAGAGTCAATAGTCTAAAATCTGATTTAAAAATGACGTATTTATGGTTTTCTCTGGTAATACCCACTTAAGGACTGTAACCAGTGATTCCTGACATTATTTGCAGTGAAAAATGTAAATTAAATTTTGTTTTTCAATCTTTTTTTCTTCAAAATCAAACAAAATGTGTTTCTTCCACATGTCGTCACCTGTCACTCCGCCGAATAACCGACCAACCCTCTTACCCGCCTCTAACTGTACCGGATTTTTTAAATGTTTTAGTTGTAAAAAACCAAAATTTCATTTACATTTTTTACTCCAAATAATGTCAGAAATCACTGGTAAGTCAAGTACATTCCTTAACATCCTTTATAAGTATAGATAAATAAGTATAAAATTTGAACGAAGTTATTTTTCATTTAATCTAGCCTATCTTTTATCATGTTCTGTTTTATAGTCCAGTCACGTAAGCTAAAATAAGGGGATAGTCCGTAAGTGAAACCGAATAAGCTGAAACTTTGCATAAACCTTTATTTTAGCATTCTACATGTTGTGTCAAAAGTCTCATAAGGTAGCAAGTGAGCGTCTTTGGATATTCAAGGTCAAAGGTCACGAAAATCAGTTTTTTGGAAATATCTCGCTTCCTTTACCTCGAATCGTGTTTGCATTTAAATGAAAGTTGAAGAATATAAAATTCTCTATAAATTTGGTATACAATATTTTTTTATACGGTTAACAGTTTTTAAGATAAAGCCCGAAGAGTGCGGAGCGCTCAGACGTATAAGCCGTTGCGCAAGGTCAATGGCGAATCCCAGTTCATTGTACGGTTTTTTAACTTAATTATTCGTTAAATATTAGTCATTAACTATTGAATATATTTAATTTATAAATATTTCTTTTTAATCAAATAGTCATTTAATATTACTTGCCCTTTGCAAATAAATAATAAAGTAATTAAGCGATTTTTTTTTATATTACGTTGTAATTATAATCACATTATAACAAGTAGGAAAGAAATTAAGAATACATTTTTAATAATATTTAGCAATCAATCATATGGGTATATTAATAGGTGAAGCAAAAACTTTGTGAAGAAGAATTGGGAAGAATTTTTACCTTAGTTATTAGTTAGCCAGTATGGGAGTTAGTTTTCTTCTTCTTCATCGTCGTCTTCTTCCGGTCGCTCAACGTCATTATCATAGTCCTCCTCGTTATCAATGACATCCATCTCCAAACCTTCAAAAACTTCAGGGTCAAATGCGATTTCTTCATCGAGATCATGTTGATACGATGAAGCGTTGAGACATTCATGTCCATTACATTGGCCACAAGCTAACGAACATTGCAACCCTGATTTCCGGCATCCACAACGAGAACCGCAACCATTCTTGCAGTTACAGAATATTGTACTAAGCAGTTCATCTGGTGCAGGTGGTAATAATGTTTTTATCGGTTCCAGAACTTCATTTTGCAGCACCCAACCCCATCCCTGGGGTTCTAAATCATTGCCTAACCAAGTTTGAATTTGGTAATAGACACGATTTATATGTTGGTGAACTGCTGCACTCGTTGGTGGAAGAGTTGAAAACTGCACAGGCTTATTTAATTTAGTTGACTTAATGAACTGTATGTAGCGAAGATGGTCGATACTGTCCTCAGATTTTGGAGCATTATATAGTGCCAAAAAAATGCGTGTTCCATTTTCGAATAAAATTTGCACAGGACAGTTTTCTCGTTGAAATACTTGAGCCAGTCGATCCAAATCGGGTAGTTTCTCCAACGTTTTATGACAGATTTTTTTCCTTTCCTTAAAAGAGCAGAAGCCGTGTCAGCCACTAAACGCGTGTAAGAATAAAATGTGTTCCTTGCAACGGGGATATTATTTGTCAAAACTTTTATTTAAGTATACTTGTGTTTTAACGTTGCCTTTGCCAATTTTTTTAAAGAATATTTTCGATTCGTGTGATTTAGTCCGTCCAATTAAAATAATTAACAAATCGATATCTTGTCCTAAGATGACGGCAGTCCTTTGATGTTCTGATTCCGCAATAGCTGTTTCGACAATAAGAACATCAGCATCATCTCTGGCTACTTTTGTAGCGATATTGATAGTTGTTAATCTCTCAATGAGCATGTTGATAAGATTTTTTTTATTAAGTCGATTTGATAAAAAAATTTCTTGACTGATTGGCACCATCATTGTTTCATCAAAACAAACTTCGTACGATTTTGAAAGAGCAGCTGTTCTTTTTCGTTGTTCCATAGATTTAATATTTTTACTATTGTCCGAGTACCCGTCAAATACAACAACAATGTTTGAACAATAATGAGTTTGCAAATATTTAATGTTTTTATCTAAAACAACAGAAAAAGTGTCATCTTTACTCCATACGACGCGGTGCAGAAGAAATCCACCATCAACAATGTATGTAACATTATTTTTATCCAGTTCGAAATCAACAGGTGCCATATTGTCATGTCAAATTTGTTGACGCATCTTGCAATTATGGACAGGGTCATTAAGTAGGGTATGTATTTCCAGGAATACTCTTAATGCGTACATAGACCCGAGTCTAAAAACCAACATACCTAGTTTCTTTCCTACTTAAAATACAATTATTCTTAATGAGATTATAATTACAATACATTAAAAATAATTCACTTAATTACTTTAATATTTATTTGCAAAGGGCAAGTAATATTAAATGACTATTTGATTTATGAGAAATATTTATAAATAAAATATATTCAATAGTTAATGACTAATATTTAACGAATTTAAGTTAAAAAACCGTACTATGAACTGGGATTCGCCATTGACCTTGCGCTACGGCATATACGGCTGAGCGCTCCACGCTCTTCGGGCTTTATCTTAAAAACCGTTAACCGTATAAAAAAATATTGTATACCAAATTTATAGAGAATTTTATATTCTTCAACTTTCATTTATATGAAAATACGATTCGAGGCAAAGGAAGCGAGATATTACCAAAAAACTGATTTTCGTGACCTTTGACCTTGAATATCCAAAGACGCTCACATGTTACCATATGAGACTTTTGAGACAACATGTAGAATACCAAAATAAAGGTTTACACAAATTTTTAGCTTATTATGTTTCATTTAGGAGTGAAATCCTTATTTTACTGGACTATTACCCGTTTACCCTTTTTTATTATGACCGGTATTGCGGGTGACACCTTGTCACAATCGTCGCTTGAATAATGCCACAGAGTCGCAAACTTTTTATGCTCCCACACAATTTAATTTATTTCAATCAAATTTGTAAAAGGTCACAGTTTAGTCGAGATATTAAATCATTATATAATTCGCTTGCACGTTTTTTCGTAGCTTTTCAATTACTTGAAATAAATATCTTATAAAATACCTACATAATTTTAATTATTATTAATACGTATAATTTTGTTAAGTTATTCATACGTATATAAATATAATGATAATATTTAATATTATTATATCTGTGTGTATGTTACTTAGGCAAATCGTAAAATCAGGCCGATCATGATACAAGAGCAGAGAATGCCTTTTCACAGAGGTAGGTATGTGGTTGATAAAAGCAGTAAAGCGTCGATGACACGTGGCGAGTTTACAAGCTACTATCTACTAAGTTTAAAAGCGGGTAAATCGGCGAGTGAGATTGTCATGATGACACACAAAACTGTCCACTCGCTCAGAAGCGTAGGAAACTGAGGCCGCTGCTAGCACCAGTAACAAGAAAAACGACTCCTGCGTGAACTAATTCTTCAGATGTTTGACAGTCGAAATCAGCTGTTTATCGGAAGCCATGTTGGAAACATAAATAAACCAATCACGAGCAAGCGTGTAGGCGAGTAAAGTTGACGACTTTTCAATTTTTTTCGTAGATTGTCAACAATCTGCTAGTCGCTGCTAGTTAGCAAGTAACACATAGGTCCATAGATGACATAGGCCCTGAGGGAAATTATTTTCCTCAGGGCCTCCTGTGTGGAGCACATGTAAAAAAAAAAAAAAAAAAACACGATGATACTGGGCGAGTTTACTAACAGATAGTGAATTTCCCAGATAGTAGCTTGTAAACTCGCCACGTGTCATCGATGCTTAAATGTTTCAGTGCTTCTTCTAATATTTCCTTATAATCTTTCTTTATATTAGATAATTCTATTAATTGCTTTTCCTGTGCCATTATCAAGCCAGTAATATCAGTGAAATCTCTGTTTTAAGGGTCTAATATCCAATTTATTTTTGTCGGATAGGTACTGGAAAGTAGCAATTACGAGACTTCTGGTTGCATTTCTTTATTATATTAAATGGCCCTGAGGTGAGACCGCGGACCCCTGGGGGACCACAGGTTGAGAAACACTGCTCTAGATAATAAAACTACAGTGACTGAAAGGTGATATGTTTTTGAGGCTCTGATTAACTATATAATAACTCCCCGGAGCTTTCTGAATCTCTATGACCAAGCAACAAACAAGCAATGAAAATGCTGGAAAATTTTTATAAATGAACAGTTTACGCCTGTCATACAAACGAAAGGTTTTTAATCACAAAATGGATTAATTTACATATTGTATGACAACAAATATACTTTATGGCGCGTTCCCGCCTGATCTACTATGAGAATCTGCGTCAGTTTATAGAACGAAAGTTGAAATCGATTCAAATTTGGGTTTTTATTCCATGGAAAAGCCTGTTCTCACGGATCTAATTCTTACTGCCGTTGTTCCCAATCTTCCTGATCAACTGTTGAGCCGAAATTTTGCGTAAACGCAACTCTCCGACCAATAAGTAAATCGAGCGTTACTAAACAAACCACTTAGTTGATCGGAGACTCAGATTGATCGATCGAAAGGTGAGAACAACGGCCGTTAGATTCTATAATATAGATATCAAAGAATAGATCAGGCGTGATCCCGGTTTTACCTATCAAATGATTGATTTTCAAAAATACACAATATTAAAACGTGTTTATTCGGACCTGAGAAATACGAGTATAACGCAGGTATTTCTGTGGTCTGGAATGTGAATCTTGATTTGATTTATGCGATGCTTGCAATGCGAATTCCTCACTTTATGCTTCCACTTCTAATACATTCCGGTAGAGGAGTGAAAAGGAGAGAATAATAGAACGGTACAAATAATAATATTATTGTCTTGGTTCACGGTTGAGAAGCGAGGAATGAAATCACTGGTCTATATAATTTCCTGAATGCCCTGTGCCCTCCCTGTCCCTCTGTGCCCCAAGGTACGGTGGCTGCCGCAGTGCCTAATGGTGCTTTAATTGGGTTCAAGTTCGCGACTGCCTGACTCATTGCTCATTAATACTCATTATCTATTGTTTCAGCAATCCCTAGAACTCTCTAAATTGGACTAATTGAGTTGTTTGTTTGTTTGATCTATTCCCTGCTCGCCCTTTGCATTAAAATGTTAAAATAATAATACAGCAATAATTTTATTCAATTTAAATTAGATATTTTATTTTTGCATTCACGGTATCCGCAAATTCGTCGAACAAACTGAAAAATGTTGAAGCTACATCACATTTTTACAATCTGAGCATTTGATTTTTTTTATTGTTTTCTTTTCCTTTTTTTTTTGGAAACTACTTAAGAGCGTTTAACCAGCCAGCGGACGAAAATCCAAATTTCGTCGAAAGTTGTTCTTCCGATCGTGCAGGGCGGTTACAATGAGAAAGATTAATTATTCTCCGTACCAGCTTTTTTAAATTATAACTCAATATCGAATTTATTTCAATCCAAATTAGCTTTAATTTATACCTTCATCCAAAAATGCTGAAAGGCGTGATGATAAAACTATTAAACTAGTGTACTTTTTGTAGTTATTTTTTTGATTATAAGTATTTATCATTTTTCAATAATGTCTAAATTTAATAAAAATGTTAAAAAAATCTGAAATATATTAGTTTGTAAGTGCGCAAATAAATACACAAATGGACCAATTTTCGTCAAGAAACACATGTACGTACATATTTTTTAATGATTTTATTGAAACTAAAATTAAAATTCTAATACATAACTCTGCTAGATAATGTATTGATTTATTGAAATGGGTGTGGTATAATACAAAACTTTTTTGAAAATTGAACAAATCTGCTAACGACCTATGAAATAACCTTATTATACTAAAAATTAAAAAAAATTCTAAAAATTTATTACATACGAATGCTAGATAAAAGAACAATCTTTCGAAATCCATTTATAATTTTTTGTGGAAAAGAGTCAATACGTCTAAAAACTTTTTTGAAAATGAAGTATTTCCGGCTTTCTCTGGTAATGCCCTCTTAAATGATTTAAAAACTTTTGGAGCCAGGTCTATGCTTCGAGGCATTATTAAATACTTTTTTAAAAACGATTTTTTAAAAAACTTTCCAATAACTGCTTCCAATTTTGAACTCGATTCAATTAAGGTATTGACGGCCGGCGTAGTCCAGCGGTAAGGCTTTTGACTCGCACACCGAAGGTCGCGGTATCTCCCGGCGTGGCAAATAAATTTTATTTGATTAATTTGTGTTATTTCACAATTTATTCATTTAAAATAATATATAGTATATTTGCGGCCCGTTCCAAAGTGGAAGGTACTCTCAGTATCGCCCTGGTGTAAGACCACCATTCAGGATTGAAACGTTGCTTGAAATGGCATTAGCCGTGTTTGGTGACCAGATCTGAATAGCCAGGTACTTCCCCACCTTCCTCTTCCCTATCTCCTTCCCCTCTCCACTACCTTCAGTCTCACAACGTACTCCAATTGGGGATGCCTTAGTCTCACTGACTTCAGACGGGAACAGTTGAGACTCTTGTGCGATATTCATATAAAACACAAAGTTTCACATCAAAATCATCTCTAAATATGATGTAGATATTCACCAGTTTATAGCTCCAAAACGTGTGTAGTTGACCCAACAGAGGGTCGACTAGAGGTCTAGAGTAATTGGCAAATAATAATATGTTCTTTCTCATTAATTTTGTATGAAAATGGAAAAGACAGAAGGTACCTCAGCATGTCGAATATTTCCAATCAATAATCAATGCTTTTAGAAATTGAAGAACGTAGGTACGTTCTAATAATAATGTACTTAGATTTATGAATGCACAATTTATTATTACAACAGGTCTCAACGAATTTTACTACACCATGTCAATGTGCTGTAAAAGTATTTTTAGGTTAATTTGAGTTATTTTATAAACCGGAAGTTTGTTATCGTTCTTTTAAAGTAATTAGTGTTATTATTATGCATTGTTATTGCCGCTGGTTGATGTAATGTTGAAACGTATTGTGGTTTCCACAATCAAGATTAAATTCCCCTTTTTTTTTAGTCATCAATAATAGTAATAATAATTGATATGTCTCATTATTGCTGTAACTACTGATCGGATTTTCCAAGTCATTTTGTAAAATCAGCCGGCTTGATTGATTCAATAATGATGCAACGTTACACCAGGTAAGAATATAAAGACGTTTTCGTTTTTCCAGCAAAAATGTCAAAATAATGCGACTGAACGTATTTTGCACATTTTTCAAAGGCCCAATCTGAACTTTTGCCACTTCAAATAATATTAAATGACTAAGAACATATTAAAACCGTTATTAAAAAAAATGGTTACGACTTATCTTCGATAAAACAACCCGTCTGCCTCTTACCGGGTTAAAAAATTCTATTTGGCAATAATAAAAAAAAAAATAATTAAAGCAGAATCTGTAAAAATCGTTTTTCCCTAAAATATTTAAACTCGCGCCATATATCACCTATCAATATTAAGGTGATACTTAAAAGAATTCGTATTCTACTCTTTTAATTCATAATCTAATCAATATTAAGGTGATATTTCATAGATGGCGCGACTTTTAATTATTTTAGGGAAAAACGATTTTTACAGGTCCTGCTTTAAAATATTAATATGAATTGAACCTGAATAAATAGTTTTGTTTATAAACAAACTATCTATTCATGTTTATTTATCGTATCTACGGGTGAACAAATAATACACCTTAAAATTTTAAACCATAACCTGTTAAAAGCGTTTTTCCCTAAAATAATAAAACTCGCGCCATCTACGAAAGAGTAGATTATCAGTGGTATCACCGTAAGGCCCGGTAGTACACGCTCAAAAAGAAGAAGAAGGAGAGATATGTAAATACGAATGTTAGAGGGAGCGCGCTAATATTAAAAACGGTAATATTTAAGAGAAAATTGTGAAAATCATCATTACGTAGTATAAAATGAAGTCGCTCAAAATGTATGTGCGCATAGATCTTTTTTTTATTTATTTATTTAACGCCCAATGGGCTTTTACATTTTGGTAGTACAAATGATTCATGACAGATTATTTAACATATACAGAATAATAAAAATAAAATTTGATAAAAAAGCACACAAGTCATAAAAATACAAAAATACAGCGATTTCATAGGTTTTCAGAAAAACAAATAGGTTTAGGAATAGTTTTGGAATAATAAGTTTTTTAAAAGATCAACAAATTTCGCCAAGTTTATGTCAAATATGTCAATATCACCTAAGTACTGATTTCCCATAGTGTGAAATCGTTGTATCGGAGAGTGGGCAATGTAGTTCCGCTTATGAATGCTACAGTAGAATAGTGTATTTTGTCGTGTAGTTACTGTCGGTATTCGTAAGTTTATGTTTTTATCTTTTAAACTACGCAACGGATTTTCATGCGCTTCTCACCAATAGATAGAGTGATT
The DNA here is from genome assembly GCA_917880885.1 of Limnephilus marmoratus. Lineage (NCBI taxonomy): Eukaryota > Metazoa > Arthropoda > Insecta > Trichoptera > Limnephilidae > Limnephilus > Limnephilus marmoratus. The sequence continues at coordinate 17,026,537 of OU862909.1, forward strand.
CAAGAGGAAGGTTTATATGTATAATACATGCTTATTATAGTAGATAAAAGCCGAGAAATTCAAATATTCAATTCAGGCAGCGGGAAGCTGGCAAGCGGGTGGATTTTATAATGGTTGGGTAATGGCGTTGTGTTTCATTAGCCATAGCAACGTGTGGCCGGGTCTGCTAGTGTTTAATAAAACACGACTCGTTTAAAATAGAGCAAAAATCTCGCGGGGAATATCTACAATAGCATTTTAAGAAACACTGAATTTTTTCATACATATGAATAACTTCTAAAATAACTGAAAAAAGGTGTTTATAATAATTTTCGGAGCATACTTTGCGATTTTTTTTCTATCGAGGGAATTTCATACAATTGCCGTTTCGGCGTGGGGTATAGATATTATCTTAAAAAATAACATTTATTTTTTAAGAGCTACATTTGAGAAATGGGGAAGCCTGGCCCTAAACAATTCAGCGCACATTTTTCATTTTTACTAACAATCATGCATACAGGGACATTGGAGGGTTTAGATGAGTTTTAAAATTAAAATTAAATTTAAAAAAAAATTGGAGTCCTGACGTGTGCGGCTAAGGAGGTTAAACAATTAGTTTCCTCACACAGCCGTGGAAAAGTGGTGGGTCCCCTCCAATAATTCAGCGCACGAGTGCCATTTTCAGAATTTCACGTGTTTGCCTAAACTAACATTGGTAGACGTGAAGTTAATGAGATTTCTCGGAAGTAGCGATCTGTAAAGCGTTTTTGAATGATCGTATATTGTACGGTTCGTCAAACTCCGCATTAAGGTACTGTTATTCAATGTTGCCTCGCCTAGAAAAAAGTATAATTTTTAATAGTGTTATTACGATGGTGGTACAAATCACAGAAGAAGCCATTCGTCTCGCTGATGAACATTTCGACCTCGGCCCTTGCTGTAGCGCCCGTAGTAATTGCTCGCGTTTGTACTGGTTTTACCTACCTTCACTGCCTAGTACTTTACTGGGTGTCTATCTATCTAGTAACTGCTAACTACCTAGTACTTTACTGGGAGTCTAGGAACTGCCTAGTACTTTTTACTGCGATACTAGATACCTACTGAATGTTTACTATCTATCTGTAGCTAGCTATCTGTGCACTGCGATAATAAACAAAGCATTACGTATCGTGTGTAATGGCGGAGTGGCCGCGCGGCCTGTCGTCACTCGGCGCCCGTTGCGGCCCGCCGCGACACGTATCGTACTATTCAGTAGTTCAGTCTACCCACCGTACCCAGTCTACCCGGTCTGCCCGGTCTAACCAAGCTAACCCACCCCGCATTACTCCTTATCCCTCGGAAGCAGGGACTGGGCTGACGCTTGCCGCGCGCTCCCCGTGGAGCTATCGATTTGAATTTTATTACGAAATTCGAATTTAAAAATTTTCGCGTCAACATTTTTAAGTGTTCTTTATTTGGAAGAAGATTTTCGCATCAACATTTTTAAAGTGTTCTTTGTTTGAAAGAAAATTTTACCGGCTTTTCTTCAATAATACCAAAGATATTTTGTGATTAATTTTGTATTAGTTGTTTATACATAAGTTCAAACTCAGTGAATAAGTGTTTTGATAGTAAAAAGTGTTTGCATTGGTAATTTGATACACGATAACAAACTAAACTACAGTCATTTTTCATTGTATTGGTTACTAAATTCTACATAAATAAATTTTAAAGATGGTACAACATATTGAACTTGAGCGGTGTATTATTTTTCTAAACATTTGCATTGCGCGGAAGTGTTCTCATTCATAACGTAAACAAATAGTAATTTTTTAATCTCGTATTATGACTACTAGATATCGCATTTTTACCCTTTCCACTGCACTTCGAGCTATGATAAATTCGAACTGATTTTGTAATCTCTAGGATAACAGATTATTTTGTTTTTGTCTTTCGGTGGACCAAACTATTAATCATTTGATGTCATTAATACTTATATTCTGTTTTACATATAATTATCTCGTTCGTTTTTCTTCTCCAGTGATTCTAATGATTATTGTGCAACGATTCACTTGAAGAAGCGTGAGAGAATGCAGCGGCGTTTTGTGGAATGTTTGTTTTATAATCGCAAAGTAGTTAATACATTGTATTAAGAAATAAATAATACATAAGACGCCCTGACTAGTTTAATTTTTTGAAAATTGTTTTAATTCTTGAAAACAGTGCATTCCTACGTAAAACAATAATAAAATAATCGCATATTATTTGATACTGTTATTAGTTATAAGTTATAACTTATAACATTGATAATGATTATTTTTTTATAATTAAACAATAAACACGTAATAATAATATAATGCGCTATTTCTGTGTATTATTATCACTTTCATTATAAAATAATAAGTTTGATCAGAGTAGGTCGGGTCGCAATGAAAAAAATAGTGTAATTGTTTTCACAATAATGTTTATTATTTTATTATTCGATTTTTGTGTTTCTTTTTTAATTACATATTTATTTCATTCTTTACAATCATTACAACATCTATAAAGGCATATATATGCCCGTATTACGAACGTTGAACTATACTTTTTTTGTATAAATATAATATCAAATATGTGTTTTTATATTTTCATCTTGGGGCATGCATTAATTATGTGAGCTCAAAAGGGAGGGGGTCCAGCGAAATCTCACGTTAGGGGTCGTCCATTAATCGCGTGAGGCTCGAAAGGGGGGGGGGGGGGTTATTTTTCGTTGACCCCACGATAATATTCTGAAAATTTCAATATACTTTTTACTATAAAAATACACGTGATTTTGGGTATGGGGTAGTCTAAAACCTCACCACATGTCACCAGGGGGGGGGGGGGGGGTAAAAAGTTGCTAAAAACATCACGTGATTAATGGACGACTCCTTGAAAAGAATATACGAAGTGGCCCAAATTTATCTCACCAAGGGGGGGGAGGGGTCTAGATTGCAAGAAAATATGTTCACGTAATTAATGTATGCCCCCTCAGTTGTAATAAAAATTTGGGTTAACACCGAATTATATAATTTTTAAATACATATTAGGTATATAATTGAATGTTTTAATTCTAAATTTACGTTGATTTTGCTTAAAACTATGTTTTTATGAGTCATATTTAATCGTTTTGTTATTCTATCAGTGTCAACTTCTGTCGATTTTGTTACGGTCGATACTCGGTTATCGGAAAATACAAAAAAATGACATGAAATTAAATTAATTTAATGAAACCGTCAAAAATTTAGAGGTCTTTTCTGCGGTCAGTGGAGCATTAATTCACGTGGAACAAGTCAAAACATACTAATATTAAAAGTACACACGTAAACGTGCGTGACTTGTACATTATTTATTTTGTAATACATACAAAAAAGCCAAGGCGGTAACATCCACGATAGATTATTTCATTTTTGTTTCATTCCCATCTCACTAGATGTGAATCGCATGTGTTGAGATAGCAATTCACAGAAAAGTCTTTCATCTATTTTTACGTTGTGTATAAAAAAGAAAAACAAATAATAATTTACAGTTTATTTTTATTTTTGTGTGATTGAAAAGAATTTTGATCCAGTTGAAATTTAAGTATGTATTTTAATTCCGTGTTTTCTTTCCGCTCTAGTGATGAAAATAATTGAAACAATTTAGTAATCTAACCATGCATGTTTCGATTTATTTTTTATACCCATCTCCGTCTCCGGTTACGATTAAAATTACTGACGCTGAATTTATTCGATTTAATTTGTGTCAATTATTTCGAAATGCGTATTTACGCACATCACTAGAGACGTTTCGCTCAAAATAATTAATATTATCATTAATCTATTTTCACGCTCAATAAATTGTAGTAGGAAAAATGTATTTTTATCGAACCTTTTCCAAGTCGGTCGCAGCGTGATATCAATTATTTCTCAGAAACAAAAACCCACACAACTTTGAGTGTCAAGCAAGTCATAATCTTAAATTATTTAGAATTTACACGATTCACATTAAAATTATTTAGATTCGTAAAGAATTTATTTATAAGTATTCGTAATCGTAATTCTTTTACGAAACTGGACGTCAGGATGTAACGCCTGTCCGGATGCCCGCCGGGGAAGGCAGTGAAGCATGAACGCTAGCAGTTTGCCGCAAGATGCTCCGTAAAACAACAACTAAACCGCGTTGTGAGAATAATAAAACGTTGAACTGTTTTATTAAGTTCTTGCTTTTGTCTTTTTTACATATCGTGCCATCCGATCGTAACCCGACTTTTTGCCTATTCGTTTTTGTGTTAGGATCATTTTGGCACGAACATGGCGAATTAATTCCGGTCGACTCTCTGAACCTTTTTTCATTTTTCGATTTATTTATTTCTTCGACAGCTTTATAGCCATTTTTGTAAGTTAATGAAACAAACATGTTTATGTGTTTTTTCGCTTTGTCGAACGTCGAACCCGTCACCTCCCGAATTTGAACGTTAATTTTGTGGACTTTTCCCCACGAAGTCATATTTAATTATTGTTAGTCGGTATAAAGCTACTACATAAACTTATACTTATTTATTTTTTAATATTTTTGAAAACGTTAATTTTAAAGAACCAATCTATTGTTGTTGTTTTTTAATAGCGCTAAGTTTCAAGACCGATTTTATAACCGATTGATCCAAATTATCGGGTAAAAAAATCCTCCATCATTACACAAGAAACATTTTCCGCTGATAACGATGTTAGTAGGAGGAACTAAAATATTAGCAGGCTATTTGTAGAAACCTTGGTTAGGTTATGTCAGTTTTTTTTACATATTTTATTATTATTCTAAAAAAAACTTAAAACTTTGAAAATCTAAATAATAAAAATAATTTATTCTTAGTGTTTATTACCAACCAACATGTAAGAAAAAATAACATTAAACCAAAAGACTGCTAAATAAAATAGTAAAAATAATAAAGTGACCAAAAATCGTGATGTTGCTCTGGAACTCCAACTGCAGTCAGTCCGAATTCTATCAGAGCCTGACTGAGAAAACTCGACAGCTGGCGCAGAAGTGTGGTCATCTGAGGTTGCAGCCCCAGACCAAGCCCAGGGCTGCGGCCCCCAAGCCCAAGGGGCCCAAGCCCCCCCGGGCCCCCAAGTCGCTCTCCAGGTGGTATGTCAAGGTAAGATGCTAAGCCGCCGTGAATGGTTCATACACACGGACATATGAATATATCTGGACCTGCCCTAAGTGATAAAAACGTATTATTTCCCCCTCCACATGGCGCCGGCTGTAGCTCCTCCTTGGAACCGGCTCGCTCCATGGGGAGGGGATATAGCCTCGCTTGAATCTAAAATGTGTGACGTCATCATTCTTGCCGTGAACAGCGAGAAGCTGACATCCATACATTTAACGAAATAACGGCAGCTTGTGCTATACAATATATCTACGTATCAATATGCACATAGCAAATGTGGGCGGTACTCCAATGTGCTCGTCGCTGGTTACAGGGGTAAGTAAATTATGAAACATTTGTAAAAGTGTTTTAACTAAACACGGCAAGAAAATATTGATATGTGTATTGGCGCGAGTCTTTTTGGAGCGAGCATTTGGCCTTAGCAAATAAGTTTTGAACGTGGCAAGCAATTCGCGCTCCCATGTAAAAAGGTCTATTCATTCAAAGCAGATTTTGCTTTTAAGAACTAAATGGTGATATTGTAATGCGAGATGCCTATATACTGTCAGATTGATTGTTCAACGAATGACAGTCATCTTTCCCCTCTTGCTCTCCATAGTTTGGTTTTACCCCTCATCTGTAACTGCTTGTCTATCCATTTGGATGTCTATGTTCATACATATTTTTTTGAGGAAGGGAGGATTTTCTATGAAGGAAAATGATACGAGGGGTGGGTAGGAATGTGAGGGTCAGAACGTCAGACTTATGAATCCATCCCTCCCGCTGCGGTGCAAGGCGATGGGTCGAGAGCGTCCGACTGGATATGTCAAAGGGACTACTTCAACCGCGCTCTCCAGATCTAACCCGCCACTGAGTTGGTGAACACGTGAACAAACCATACCCCATGAACTAGCGCACCCCTGTTAATTCACCAAACATAGCGAACCACTTGGGGTGACCTATGGCAGAGGTGTTTGTTAACTAATGTAATGAATTTACTTACCCGCAGAGGTACACGCCTCCCAAATTAAATTAAGGCGTAGATTAATAGTATGAGGTAACAAAGGATTTTCAGCAGTACTTGGGCCTATATATGAATTTTCTTTTTGATTTATGATCGGTGTTTAGCTACAGTTTTAATCAATGTACGCAAACATATTGAAACCTTAATAATCAAGTCAGGGTTAATATCCGCTAAAGGTTAGTTTATCTAAACCTAACCTAAGCTTCACGTATGTAGAAATTGTAGTTACTACTCGATTTTGCCGAGATTTCAACCAATTGGAACAATCAATATGGCGTGGTATCGATTTTTGCCAATTAAATGGAATGGTTCAAAATTCAATGCTCATGATGGCAGTAATGTTGCCAGATGAATATAGTTGCGTTTTGCGTTTATCTAGCAATTGAAGTCAGAAAATGTTTTGCCAGTTCGTCATAGTAGATAGATCTCACTGTTCGAGAGTTTACTGCTTCATAAAACAGATTTTCTACTTTGAATACAAGATAACTGCTGTAAAATGTGATGTAATTGAGAAAAAAATATATTTCCCTTGCGTATGTAAATATTTAAATGCTATTAATTTCCAACCTAAGTGACCAAAATTCCGTGTATAATAATATATTCATGAATTTGCTTGTTTCGTGTTTTCGTATTTTTTATAACCTGTTTTTTATTCGACAATGTGTTCGGAGGACGAAGCAGCTGGTACGCGTAATAATAAACCCAAAACAATAACAGAACAAATCTAATATTATGATATAATACAAGTTTAGTTTTTTCGCAGAACTACAATTATCCCGCCCACGATTACGCGAATAGATTAAGAATGGATTTAATATAAGCCTCACTGAAGAATATCTATATACGCCTAATATAATTGCGAAATTTTCATTTTTCCGCTTTGGTCATGTACGCCGGCTGGTTTATTGCGTTAATAAATAATCTGCACAGGCCGTTTCATATTTGCAAGTGGAATAAAGGTACTACAGTCCGTTAAGAAAGTGTACAAATCTAATAAAATTGAACATTAAATCTTCCCAATCTCCTTTCATTCCCCACTGCCTTCAACCAATTAAGGATGCCGTAGTCTCACTGGCTCCAGACGGGAGCAGTTGAGACTGTTGTGAGGTATTCATTTAAAATGAAACACCGGTTTTTTAACAAATTACAGAAGGTTCAAATTTGAGGTTATGATTGACTCCCAAATCTGGCGGTAATCTGTTGTTGGACAGGAAAACGGGCATACCTACCTCGTACCTATCTCCATTTTTCTTAACATGCTAAAAGTGTGCATTTGTTCTACGTAATTTTTATTTTTATTAAATATACCCGCTAATAAATGGTGTCATTGATTATTTAGATTGAGTATTTGTACATTTCAAAAATAAATAAAAGTTTGATGTGCGGGTAAGGGTACCGTCGCCCGGGGAACCACTTATTACACTTATACCACTCCTGCCATAGGTCACCCCAAGTGGTTCGCTACGTTTGGTGACTTAGCAGGGGGTGCCCGGGTCCATGGGGTGAAGTTTGTCTAGGCCAATGCGTTGCCCACCTGCTGCGTGGCGGGCCGGATCGGAAAGATTGGTTGAGGGAGACCTGACCTAGTCCTCTCCAGCCGGTCTCTCTCGCTCCACCGCCTTGCACCGCAGTGGGGGGGATGGATTCATAGTCCGTCACTCCTAAACACATTGACCCCCGATTAGTATCAACCTCTTATTCCTTTTTCTTTCCCAGAACTTCCTCTCCCTCCTTTCCCTAAAAAGACCCTCCACACAGCATCTCCAAAGATGACAGGCCCCTAGGAATTTATTCCCTCGTGTGTGGCGCCAATGTAAAAAAAAAAAAATAATAACTAGTTCGAATATTGAATTTCTTTATATGATTTAGCATCACCTCCTTACAAGGGTGGGTACCTACCTACCTACCACTAATTTCTTAGCTCCTTTAGATGTTGGTGTGAAATAAATTAACTTGAACCATAGTGCTTTTTTAAAGTTTTATTATTTTTCGTATCAACCATCTTGGAGTTGTGGTTGTCATTTAAAACCATTTAAAACGATCGCCGCGAGCTTCATTTTGTCGACAATTTGTTGACAGACTGTACAAACGTTGGCAATGTAGGTACTTGTATGGGAGAGCTGGTGGGTGTGATAGCGAACGGGGCGAACCTCGCTGAGGGGAGTAAGAGCGGGTGTATCGGTGGTTGTTCTGGACCTGCAAACCGGTTTTGAAACGTGCTTGTTACAGCAGTGGTTTTTAACCGCTGGTCCGGGAACAGGTGCGGTCTGCGATAAATTAATTATTTCTCAAGACATGACATGCAATGATAATGTAGGGGTCGGGAAACCAGAGTAAGTTACCATGGGATAAAATCTTGGAGGCAAGAATCAATAAACACGTTAATACACATGTTTTTAAAACTTTTTCATTTCATAATTTTTTTGTGCATTGATATAAACTTTAAACTGGTTTATTTTAACAAAATGTATTGTATTGATTATTTAATAAAAATAAACTCCGTGTAATTTTATTTTAATTTTAGGTAAATTAAATAAAAAAATAATGTTATAGTATTTTTAAATAAAAAAACAAGTACTTTTGAATGTAGCTATAACTTTGTCGTTATCCATTATAGATAAATGAAACAATGTTACTTTGTTTTAACCGCTTGTATATTTGAGCAAAGCCGACCGGTTTCGGAACGACCGTTCCTTCTTCAGGGCAAACGTATACTGATTTGACAGTTACAAAATAGTGTATTGTTATACAAGGCCGTAGCCAGAAAAAAAATTCGGGGGGGGTTTTGTTTGGTGAAACAGTGCTTGGGGAACGTACCTATACTACGTGACCAACTTTTTGCAATTTTTAACCCCCCCCCCCCCCGGTCCCGGTAACTAAAAACCTAAGCCCCCCGCCGCTCATTTGTACCAAGCGTGGTATTTTGAAGACCCCCCTCCCGAACGTGTCACGTAGTATGGGTACGTTCCCTTATAGAAATACAGTTTTAGAAATATTTTTTTAATAAAATAAATTAAATGGTGTTACTTTCAATCTTATTGTGTATTTTTATAATTACAAAATTAAATTTAGTCTTCTAGCTTTCTTTTCAGCGAACAAATCTATTACCTCCTCGGTGTCAATGTCAATTTCGGGGGGGGGGGATCAATCCCCCTTGATCCCCCCCCCTGGCTACGGTCTTGTTGTTATACATTCTTCCCATCCAATAATAATACATTGTTCCCATCCACTATTTTGTAACTGTCAAATCAGTATACATTTGCCCTGAAGAAGGAACGGTCGTTCCGAAACCGGTCGGCTTTACTCAAATTTACAAGTGGTTCAAACAAAGTAAAATTGTTTCATTTAAAAAACAAGTATTTTGAGTTGGATATTGCGTTTTAGGTATCTATGTAATTTAATAAAATTTGTACAACATAAATAATATTCCGACCTTCAACAATTTTATATGGAAGGGTTATTACTAGAAGTGCATATATGTCAGTTTTAGTAATTTAGTTTACGTACCAACACTCCTGTTATAGGTCACCCCAAGTGGTTCGCTGGTTCGTTTGGTGACTAGTAGGGGTGCCCGAGTTCACGGGGGGGGGGGGGGGTTTGGAGGCACTTGCTTTTGTCTGTCTACTGCATGGCGGGCCGGATCGAGAGAGACTGTTTGAGGGACACCTTTTTACATCTCATGCCGAACTCTCGCCTTGTACCGCAATGGGAGGGATGGATTCATCCGTCCATCACTACTGAACACATTAACCCCCAGACTCCTACCCACCCCTCACATACCTTTTTCCTTCACAAGAGACTGGTTGAGGGACACCTTTTTACATCTCAAGCCGGACTCTCGCCTTGTACCGCAATGGGAGGAATGGATTCGTACGTCCCTCACTCCTGGACACATTGACCCCCAGATTCCTACCCACCCCTCATATACCTCTTTCCTTCACAGAACTTCCTATCATCCCTTTTCCTAAAAAGAGCCTCCACACAGCATCCACAAAGATAACACAGGCCCCGTGGGAAATTGTTTTCCTCAGGCCTCCTGTGTGGAGCTAATGTAAAAAAATCAGAGTGTGTAATTCACACGCGGTAGAAATGAAACTAGAAAGTCGCTAGATGTCGCTTTCTTTTCTTTTGCTAGTTTTTTTAAAGTAGTTTGGAGATTGGATATTGATTTCACAAAATAATTTTTTTTTTCGGATTTCGTACGATTCGAACCCCCGTTCGCTTGATGTCTGTCTCTCTGGCCGCTGAGACTTGTCAGGCACCTTGCCAACTACGCTACGGACGGCACGCGCTGAGGTGCGAATTTACCGCATTATATTAGAACTGAGTATTTGTGTAGAACTGAGTCGTGACGCATTTCCGTTTCACCCGAATTTCAAGTCACTAACGGCGCTAAAGAAATTTTACTTCAAAAACTCTAAAACCTCCTTCATTTGAATGCTCTGAATACCTATGTCAGGTGTAGAGATGCAAGGTTTTTAAAAATATCGATATATATCGAATTAAGTCGATATCGATATATCGGCCTACTAGACCGATATATCGATATTTTTTCATTTTTTAAAAGTTTATAGAAATCCAATGTAGTTATAGTTATATCAAACGTTTGTCGATTATGTATGTATATATTTTTTTATACTTACCTATGTGAATAATCACAAATTTTGGCTAGGTATTTAAAATATTTTTTTTTTCATAAATTTATATTTAAAAAAAATCTGTATTTTATACTAGCTATCGAACTTAAAATATTAACTTTGTCTGCTTAACAGTCTGCTTCCTTGTAGCCGGTTTCTGCTTTGAGTTAGTGTCTGCTGCCTTTGAAAAAAGACGTTCAGAAGGAACACTTGTAGCCACAATTGGTAGATGACTCATTACCACTTTAAAAAGATTGGGATATACACCTTACATCTCTTGCCGTGTTTCAAGAATGTTTACTATTTACAGGAACAGAAAGATATAACGTAAGCTCGTCGTCACCGTCAGTTTTTTTTCTTTTTATTTGCGTGTGAGCTAAAGATTTATGGTGCTTCCAAAAATCAAATTCACCTTTATCTTCATTCGATATTTCGATACCGATATATTGAGTTTTTCGATATTGATATATCGATATTTTTAGGGGTCGATATATCGATATTTTTTGGTTTTCCGATATATCGTTGCATCCCTAGTCAGGTGCTTTAGATTGATGAAATTGTGGCCCATCTAATGTAGAAGTCAAAATTTATATTCAGCGGTTTTTTGTGCCAAGAAATCGATAAAAAATCTTCATCCCGGGCGATTCAAAAATTCGACATTGGCACTTCTAGCATTAGGCCCCAGACATACAAATAAAATGTAAGTGATGGTTTTTCCTGCATTAGCCGAATTAGGCGTATTTCCCCAATTTTCATCTGTTCACAGGTGTAAAATGTTTTACAGAATAATGCGCTATATAATTTGTGAGCCTCACTAATGTGATGATTTCAGCGTACACAGCTATAAAATATAAATATTCCTCAATTTTATCTATCGCATTAGAAGATTTTTTCACACCAATGGACAGTTCTGTCGCAATACAAAACATTGATTTTGCTTCCAAACTAAACAAATTATATCGATTACGGAAAATTTTTTTTCTTATTATTATTGTCATTCGGTAATTATTATTCCTACGTCGCGGTACATTAATTTAATATCGAGGACATTTTAATCGATAGAACCTTGTTTTATCGTCGTAAATCAGTAATCGTAATGTGTATTTTATTGATTTTTCCGTCTTCTGCCGTCTATAACACTTTTTTATGATATATTCAAAGTGTCAACGAAAATATCGAAAAATGAATTACCAAAAATGTTTAATTGTAAACAGTAAAATCGTATCAATTGGATCCAAGTACAAGCTTCGAGAACAATTACACCATTGACAATATTGATAAGTGTTATATTCTTCAATCCCAGTGATTCGATTACTTATGTTCGAAAGTATTAATAAATATTAATTACAGTATGTTCGGAAATCTTCAATAAAGGGTTCGTCAAGAATACAAGTTACTTTATTTACGTTATTGTGTGGTTTACAATGAATATTTAATTATATCAAACGTCCGCTCTAATGTATGCCTTGTGTGATTCTGAAGCAAGGGAACTTGACACTGAAAGTGCCCAGATGTCTATCGGATATCATCGGCTATTTCCGCAATCGTTCGCGTATTAGACACGAATTAGGACTATTAGGAGAGTAACCAATCTCCTAAGGTACTACTTTACTGACATCTGTTGAGACATCCCTAAACTACATATAACTACCCATAATAACGACATTTGTTGAAGGACATTGAAACTACTTTCTTAATCCTGTACACTACAATAAGATTATCGTTAGAGATTTGATTTGTTTTTAGAATTTTTTATTATTAGTCAATCTAGAAATCTCGCGTTTTTTTTCGAGCTACGAGGGGAGGTTTTTAAGTTCGCGGAATAGGAAGGTAAGTGATTAATCGGGAAGAAATTGTGAAATGTGGAGAAAATTGAGTTCCGCGCTGATATAAAGTTCCTTTAAGTTAATTTAAAGATCGGAAAAATGTATTAGGGTAATAGGTGAATATGTTGAAAAGGAAAAATAATTTTGGTTTTTATTTCCACTCCTTACCCAATCCGCAAACTTAAAAACCCACCCTCGTACATTCAAATAAGTGAAAAAGTTCAGGGAACGTGTTTGTTGAAGATGATTGAGATGAAAAATGTTTATAAAAATAATAAGACTTTCTTTTCCTTAAATTACGTTCCGGTTTCAATATATTTTGACATAAGTTTTATCTTGATAATATTTTTTCCACTTGTAATGCATGCACTCTTGCTGTCACGCAGCAAGCGCCGTATTAATAAAGACAAATATAAGCCAAATAATGCATTTTTTATTTTTTGTTAGCAAAAAATGATTCGACACCATATTTATGAAATACTACGTGAAAACTGTAGGGGGGGGTCTTGGAATATACTACACGTGGTCACCGGGGGGTGGGGGGTAAAAAATTGCAAAAAGTGTGTCACGTAGTATGGGTACGTTCCCTTATCAAAAGAACACAAAAGATTTGTCGAATTGACAGAAAGATAAAGCATGCTCTTGGGTTAAAATAGATTCCCTGGTCACATAATTGCTTCATTTCCACAGATCAATGCGGTATTAGATGCGTCATTCGTCGAACCTATTATGTATAATTATTGAGGGAAATGACAAGTTTAGTATTTAATACCATTTGTGTCGAAGGGGAGTTCTGGTGAAAAGGGGTCTGCATTGATTGTGGAGGCTTCTCGGCGATCCTGTTTGGAATAATGTCACCTAGACTGGTCTATTAAAATGTTAACTAACCTTCGCATTGTTGCTTTGCCACTGTCTGTGCAGCAACAGTATTTTTATGCATTTGTCTTTTATATGGTAGGGTGCGAATGCAACTCCCGCTGGCAGATAATAAAAAATCATCACTCGAAATAGACGTATAATAATCATGTTTTTTTTTTTTTTTACTTTAACTCCACATAGAAGGCCTTGAGGTAAATAATTTCCCTCAGGGCCTGTCATCTTTGATGATGCTGTATGGAGGGTGGTTTTGAGGTAAGGAAGGAGTGAAAACGGGTCTTGAAGAGGGGCCTGCAAATAGTTCCACAGCGAGCTGTTGAACTCAAGAACAAGTCGTAGAAGCGACTCCTTCTCATGTGACAAATGTCAAACCGTGTTTCCCGACTATGTATCAATGACGCTAGTTCCTCGGAGCATCTTCCATTGTCGTACCGGTAGAACAAGGACAGCATACGTGAGGCCTGTTCTCTAAAGATCGAAATCCGCTTGTTAAGATAGAGGAATCTATCAAACGAACCCCCCTTTTCTGCACAAAGTCAAGGGTTTTTCAGGTATTTTGGGGCTCCAGACCAAAGACTGCCTAATTTAACATTGGGACGCACTTTCAATTTGTACAGGGTTAGCAGTCGTGTAGATACTATTAATTGTATTTCAAAATTGAGACAAGTATGTAGTCAAAGTAAGCACTGCTTTAAAGGGTACAATGGCCTAATAGAGCTTTAAAACGCATTGTGTTGTGTTGTGTGCATATAGCAACAGAATGCAAATGTGTATGCACACCATGCATTGCCAAAACATACTGCTCGAGCTAAGTGCACATTCCTTTTACAAACATTCAACGTTCATTAATTATCTGAACCGAACAACATCGGCCATGCGGTTTTGCCTTTTCTCCAAATTTGTGCAAACAAAAATATTTTTATGGACATGACTCCTTATTCACGCTGTAGCAACAATTTTAATCACCACGGAGAATTTATCAAAAGTGAGAATTCATTAATACCATTGATACAATACAGATATTCTTTTATATGTACCCTTTTAACTTCAGCCTTATTCACGCTGTAGCAACTTATTTCATCACCACGGAGAACTTATCAAAAGTAAGAATTCATTAACACCATTGATACTACACAGTTATTCTTTGATATGTACCCTTTTTACTTCAGCCAGTTTTACATTATGATTAATGTAAGAACAATGCTACCGTATCTGACAAATCTTGTATCATGTACACTATAATGGAAGTTAATCGCTCAAGTATTCAATCTTTGCATATATTATTTTATTATAATGTTGCATTCCATACCATGTGCACGTTGTATTAAATTATTTATTTTATATTGCATAATGCAAAACACGTGCAAATTACAGTTTGAATTATTTAGACAAAATTAAACGGGATAGAAAAGTAAATCTGTGTGCGTCATCTCGAATGATCTGTCGGTAGGTAGGTACCGAAATAGTCTTATGATTGTATTGAACAATTTCTATTTTTTATCAATATTTTCCAGTAAATTGCTTATTTTTCTGTCTTTTTTACGTTAGCTTCACACAAGAGGCCTGTCATCTTTGT